>CAXAOA010000384.1:30000-44008 GCA_963970395.1 Ephialtes manifestator
TGCCCCTCCTTTCAGAAGGCTATGAGAGCAGGAGGAAATGGCTAAGTACTTACAAGTAAACCTAGGGAGAGGTCGTGAGGCACAAGACCTTCTCATGCAGGTAGCGGCAGAGAAGAGCGTTGATATACTGATCATCAGTGAACAGTATCAAAAGCCAAACACCGGCCTATGGTTTCAAGATACATCCGGAAGAGCAGCTATTGCAGTTTTAAATAGGGACAAGAGAATTGGAGAGGTCAGCAAGCCCACCGCGGACTTTGTATGGGCCGACATAGACGGGGTGAGAGTGTATAGCTGCTACTTCTCACCAAACCCTTACTACGAAGAATTCTTAGCGCAACTGGACCAACTGGAAGATAGCCTCAGAACGGCAACTGGCGAAGTAATAGTAGCCGGCGATTTTAACAGCAAGTCCCCAGAATGGGGATCTAAGAGGCTAGATAACAGAGGGGAGGCGTTATCGGAACTAATAGCCAGACTGGACTTAATAGTACTTAACGAGGGGAGCAAATTCACTTTCCGCCGTGGACAAACGGGGTCAGTGGTGGATATCACGCTCGCATCCGCAAGGATAGCGGCCAGAGCTGAGGGATGGCGTGTACTGGAGGATGCCACACTAAGCGACCACCAGTACCTAGTATTTCGCATCGGCAGTGAGCAGAGAAGCCACCAAGAACACACAAACAGTGTGCCAACGAAAGAAAGCGGCTGGGTGTTGCGGCGGCTGAACAGACTCAAGCTATCCGAGACGCTGGAAACTGCGAAAGGTCAAGGACAACTGCAAAGGCTAGCTGAAACTGCTAACCCAGAGCAGATCGTGAACTACGCCGTTGAGACAGTCACCGCGGCATGTGAAGCTGCCATGCCCAAGAGGAAGACAGGCCCAGCTGCCAAAACGGCGGTATACTGGTGGAACTCAGAAATAAGCGAGCTAAGGAAAAAATGCACTGCGGCTCGTCGGAAGGCACAGCGTCGACGGAGAAGGAGCGATGTGCAGACAAATGAAGGCTCACAGCGCCGACGGAGAAGGAACGAAGTACAGACATACGAAGGCTTACAGTTGCAATTCAAAGAAGCAAGGAAGAAACTGCGGATGGCGATTAAGAGCAGCAAGAGAAGGAGCTGGGCCGAACTCTGTCACACAATAGAGGCTGACCCATGGGGACTTCCTTACAGGATAGTAATGAAAAAACTAGGCGGCCGGCAGCCGATTCCAGGTTTGTCATGTCCGCAAAGAATGAAAGACATAGTGAGAACTTTATTCCCGGTCCACGAACAAAGACAACAGCAACACGAGCATAATACTGAACTCAGGGTAGACTATTTAAGTGTAGAGGAGCTACAAGAAGCGAGAAAGCGGCTGCAGCCCGGAAAAGCACCGGGGCCGGACAATATTCCGAATGAAATCATAGGAACGGTGGTAGAGACATGGCCAGAACTTTTGTTGGAAACATACAACGTATGTCTCCAAAAAGGAGTCTTCCCAAAGCGGTGGAAAAAACAGAAGTTAGTTCTGCTACGGAAAGGAGACAAACCATTGGACGAACCATCATCGTACCGACCTATATGTCTTCTCGATAACATGGGGAAGCTCTTCGAGAGACTGCTCCTTGTAAGACTCGAGAAGCATATCGACAGAAATGGGGGACTGTCCGACAGACAGTATGGCTTCAGGAAGGGCAAATCGACAGTTGATGCTATAGCGAAAGTGATCGAATCGGCAAAAAAAAGTGAAGCAGGGAACCTGGAAGACGAAGAGTTTCTGCGCTCTGGTGACGCTTGACATAAAAAATGCGTTCAACACGGCAAGGTGGGACGTCATCATAAGTGCTCTAGCAAAGAGGCAGACTACAGAATACCTAAGGAGAATGATAAGCAGCTACCTGAGTGAAAGAACTCTTCTCTACGATACGGAGGATGGTACCATCGAGTACGAGGTGACGGCAGGAGTTCCACAAGGATCGGTCCTAGGACCATTCCTGTGGAACATCATGTATGACGGGCTCCTCGATCTGGACGTTCCCGCAACTATAATCGGATTCGCTGACGATGTAGCCGTGGTCGTTACTGCGAGGACGACCAGCACACTAGAGATAGTGGCGAACGAGAGTCTTCGAAGGGCCAGTAAATGGCTTAAGGAAAACGGGTTGAAACTGGCGGTGCATAAGACCGAAGCGGTACTAATCACCGACAAACGGCTTTTCACGCCACCAAAGCTGTCACTGGAAGGGCAGGATATACCATGGTCAAACGCCGTCAGGTACCTCGGAGTACAGATGGATAGAGGACTTCGGTACGTGGAACATGTTACCAGAACAACGGAGAAGGCAGCGGCGA
Organism: Ephialtes manifestator; assembly: GCA_963970395.1. Taxonomy (NCBI): domain Eukaryota; kingdom Metazoa; phylum Arthropoda; class Insecta; order Hymenoptera; family Ichneumonidae; genus Ephialtes; species Ephialtes manifestator. Next base: position 32,338 of record CAXAOA010000384.1, read on the forward strand.
CAGTATCCGCCCTAGCGAGATTGATGCCAAACATCGGAGGTCCCCGAGAAGAGAAAAGACGGTTGCTGAACAGTGTAGTCCATGCTCAAATTCTTTATGGGGCGGAGACATGGGCTACAGCCGTAGATAAGGTAGCAGCAAAACGAAGGCTTGCCGCCGTACAAAGGCGTAGCGCCCTACGGGTGATATCCGGATATCGGACGATCTCGGAAGGAGCAGCGCTAGTTCTGGCGAGCACTCCGCCAATCGATCTGCTAATCCGCGAGAAGCAGGAGATATACGAGGAACTAGGCCAGTTCACCACCAGGCAGGAAAGGGAACAGGGAAAAGAGCCGGTAAGGCAAAGAGCTCGCCAAAAGCTCATGGAAAAATGGCAAACCCGATGGGAAAATGACACTAGTGGACGATGGACATACAGGCTCATCACCAGCATAGCAGCATGGTATGGCAGGACCCATGGGCAGGTGGGATATCACCTCACCCAGGCGCTCACTGGACATGGTTGCTTTAACGAGTACCTTGAACGATTCAAGAAGATAGAAACAAGACAGTGCTTCCGTTGCGGATACAGCCCGGACGATGCGCACCACACCGTCTTCATGTGCCCGGCATCACAGACGGAGAGAACGCGACTTGAGGAGAACCTGACAGGGTCAATACACGTGAATAACATCGTAAGAGTTATGCTGGAAAGCGAGGAAAGCTGGGAAGCGGTGCACGCATACATAACAAGTGTTATGAAGAAGAAAGAAGAAGCCGAGAAGGAATGGAAGGCGAGCAGAGCAGCGCCGGACGAGCAGGAAGAACACCTGAACGTCTAGGATCGCGAACGGACAGGAGAAACGAGGCAACGGTCAAAACCAGGAGAAGAGCTCGAAGAGGGCGCTAAACACAACACACTGAAGTATTGCTAACGCGGTTCCAGTGTGGTGTGTGGAGAGGGAGGAGGGGTTTTAGTCGGTAAGAATCCGACACTACTCACAACACCCGGGTGTCTTATGCAAGATTTCCCCTCCTCCCAAAGAAAAAAAAAAAAAAAAAAAACACAGACACAGACACAGACACAGTCACAGACGCAGACACAGACACAGACACAGACACAGACACAGACACAGACACAGACACAGACACAGACACAGACACAGACACAGACACAGACACAGACACAGACACAGACACAGACACAGACACAGACACAGACACAGACACAGACACAGACACAGACACAGACACAGACACAGACACAGACACAGACACAGACACAGACACAGACACAGACACAGACACAGACACAGACACAGACACAGACACAGACACAGACACAGACACAGACACAGACACAGACACAGACACAGACACAGACACAGACACAGACACAGACACAGACACAGACACAGACACAGACACAGACACAGACACAGACACAGACACAGACACAGACACAGACACAGACACAGACACAGACACAGACACAGACACAGACACAGACACAGACACAGACACAGGCACAGACACAGACACAGACACAGACACAGACACAGACACAGACACAGACACAGACACAGACACAGACACAGACACAGACACAGACACAGACACAGACACAGACACAGACACAGACACACACACAAACGCTGGTCCAACGCTTGACCCGCAGTGTTGGCGCGGTACTGGCTGGTGGTTCTGGCGAAGTGTTATACCAGCATTGTACCAACATTATACCAGCATTGATCCAGTACCAGTACCAGTATTGGTCCAGAATTAATTAACAGTACGGAATGGGTACTATGAATTAACACTGGTCCAACATTCGCCATCATAGACTTAATCAGTACTGTCAATCACTACCGTGTCGACAGTATGGAACAAGCGTAAGACCGGTGTTATCATTTCCGAGTTGCCTCAGCATTGAGACAGATATAGATCCGTATGTCCCCAGAACTGGGCGCCACTACCGGCAATCTTGGCAATGGTACTGTGCCAAGACATCGCCCGTTTGAGATTCGCACATGGGATAGCGTCATTGGGGGTCGTAGTAGAGCGAGCGAGAACGAAAGAAACATGCACATCACGTTAAGCCGGTCGGATTTTATTCAATTTTAAAATGTTTTAAATATTGAAATTGAAATTATGTTATAGATTTTTGCAAAATATTATATAGCGAGCATAACTTTACCACGTAAGCACAACTATAATGTTCAGTGATGTTAAATATTTAATTTAATGATTAATGAATATTGGTGTTTCGGAGGCCAACGAAGGTGCGGATTTTATAGGAAGTTGATTCTTTAAAATTACTCTGTGATGACTCAGGTTTTTCTAAAATGAATTTTTCGATCTATCTAAAAAAAAGGAACAGAGTCGAAACTTGCATATTTCTTTCTCTTTATTTTAAGCTATTTACAAAGATTCCCTTATGAGGAAGGCAACATTTATTAACATATTTTCTCACAGTGGTAGCTATGTAAAAAGCGAAAAAAAATGAGAAAGCAATGTGCAAGTTTCTACTTTGTACCCTTGTTCATTCGTTTTTAATTTCAAGCTCACTCTTCTCCTTAAAGAGGGAGGCATCTAAATAATTGAATGAATTTGTAATAGTAGATATATATATATATATACTAAGGGGGCTGCACCCCCTGCGCACTTCGCGCGCCACCCCCCCCCCTCCCAACCACTTCCGAACTCAGAATCTTCAAATACACACTACAAAATATTATCGTTTCTATACCACTATGAAGTAGATAATACGGTACATTTATTTTTAATATACGATTTAATATCCGAAGATTTTTAATCGAAGTTTTACTTTACGATACCATTACAAAGAAAAATCGGTTCCTTTGCAAACCACAAAACCTCGGTTAAATATTTCGAATCCATTTTTTACAATTCCATCACCAGCATGATACTACTCGTCTGAAATTCATCTTCCCTCGGACTTCGAAAAATCTGGGGTTCGGGGGCCGTTGAGAGACTTAGAAAAATTTGGGCCATGTAGAGCATACATAGGGAAAGACTTGACATGGAATGCCCTATAGGCATATATATGCCTATATATATATATATATATATATATATATATATTGTAACGCGGCATTTCGCGTTACGCGGTGTCCGTTGCATCTCTCCCCCCTTCGACGTCGCCCGCGACATAGAAATGGTCCAGCCAGCAAGCCGGGATACGGCTGCAAGGCGAAATAGGGCAAAACTGCGGCGTCGCGTCAAATCGACCAGACCTACGCGAGATTATAGGAATTATTTATTGATTTCGTTTGGAACACATTTTACATGTCACGGTCCCCGCTCCCACTGGCGATCAACGTTTCTTTCCTTCTACGAGTGAGGTACTGCATCAGTACCTCCAATCAGCATGGTCTTTGGGTTCCAGGAGCTCAGAGGAAGAGGAGACGCCAGCAGCGAGGGCAGCTCCATGCATCGAGAAATCGGCACCGTGGCGGCAGTACATCGGCCTCCTATTTTGGAAATTCATACACGAGAGTTTGGAACTCCCGCGTCGAATGGTAGTCTGTCTTCGCGACAGACCACTAATAAATGTGTCGCTGCGAAGGGATGCGTACCCTCCGCGCACTCCTCTCGTCCTCGAGCGATTTTGGCGAGTCCGGCACGCGCCGCGACTCGTCACTTGTTGGCTGGACACGCGTGCGAGCAGTAGCGCACTAAACGATTGTATTACATTGGAGATTGTATTGGAAATTATTGGAATTCATTGGAAAAGAAGGAAGGACGTAGTTTCGGTCCCTAACACGGACAATCGCGCAATAGAGGTGGGTCAGTGCATTTTAATTTTGTACTGTACGGTGCCGTGACATAACAAATACTTTTTTTGGTCATTATTGGTAGAAATTCAGGCCTTCAGCCGCCACGAGGCGAGTCGATTTTCGTCTCACCACTAAAGTTTCTCGCGGGGTCTGCTCGGTTTGGCTACGGCCAACCGAGAGAAAGAATAACTTCAGTAGCAAATTGTACTTATTGTATTTAATTTTGAAAATCGTTTTTTTGGAATATTGAATGATTGGAAAACACGAGACGGGTCTCAGCCGTCCCGTAGCGTAAGAGTGAGAGGGACGACTCTCTCACTATTTTGCGGCGTGACGCGTAGCTTTCACGCCCATTATTTGCGAATTTGTAACTCTTTTTGGTATTTTTATTTTTTGAATTTAATGTTAATAATTTTCTTTTATATAGAGTCAGTTGTGCCAGTGAGCACGGGTTCCCCTTCAGGGAACCCTATTTTGTAAAATATACCTTTGGGCAATCTGGGAGCTTACAAGCTCCAAATGGGTACTCGCTTTTTTATAAAAGAGTATGTTATTTTGTTTAATTAAAGCGAGCACATTATACATTATATCGGTTTTTGGGTTTTGCAGTTATTTTTGAAGACTCCCCCCTCTTAAACCCCCCACTACCTAGTCTCTCGGATTGAGCAGCTTGTGCGAAGAGTATTCGCGTCGAATAATTGATAGTTTTCTTCCTCTTGGCCCTTCAGGCAATAAAAGAAGGGCCTGGCGCCCTAGTGCATTTTTGGTGTATTTAAGGGTGCCGAATTTGTCGTGCGTTTCTCCGAGATAATTTTCCCGAAGTATCTCGGAATAAAGAATCGTGTTACAATATATATATATATATATATATATATATATATATATATATATATATATATATATATATATATATATATATATATATATTGTAACACGATTCTTTATTCCGAGATATATATATATATATATATATAATATATATATATATATATATATATTATTCCGAGATATATATATATATATATATATATAATATATATATATATATATATATATATATATATATATATATATATATATATATATATATATATATATATATATATATATATATATATATATATATATATATAATATATATATATATATATATATATATATATATATATATATATATATATATATATATATATATATATATATATATATATATATATATATATATATATATGCCTATAGGGCATTCCATGTCAAGTCTTTCCCTATGTATGCTCTACATGGCCCAAATTTTTCTAAGTCTCTCAACGGCTCTCAACGGTCATATTTATATATATATTGTAATTTATATATATATTGTAACGTGGTGCTTTTGCGCACCGCGTTACTGCTGCTGTCGGAAGCCCTAGGGCTACAATTTCGCATACCGTCCGCTGTCGAGCTCTCTCCAGGGCAAAAATTAGGTTTAAGTTAGGTTTAGAATAATTTTTCTCGTTAAATGTAATTTCGTTAGGATAAGTTTGTATTATTTGTGTAAACTCCGACCTCACTGTCCCCTTCAAGAACGAGACCACCGGTGGACTTTCGTATTTTGAGGCTGTCATCTTTATCCGCTGTCGTCAGGCTGTCTTGGTCCCAAGGACATGCGTTAGCCCTAAGGAAGTGAGGAACCGAGGGGTGTGCAGTTAGACCTCACCTTCACGCGGAGTGGACGCCAACTGAAGGTTTCAGTTCCCGACGAGATCGTTCACCTCGTCGACGAAATACACAACTTGAGACAGAGGGCCACGGACGACTGGAATCTTACCACCGTCGTGCCCGCTCTGCCCGATTAGAGCAATGGACCTCCAATATTTTTAACCGCCAACTTTTGAGGAAAATATGAGGCACCGATTGCTTGGTGGGACGAAATTTAAATGCCCCGGAGCAGCCCCTGAATTCCGTTGGAATTTATGGACGTCATCCCCTCGATGGACATCTACCTTTTGGCGTACTCGAGCCATGAGGCGGCACCTCCACCACCCGAGATGCCCACGAGTTTTCCATGCGAGTCAGCGTTGGCCGGTATACGGGATTCACCGCACCGCAGGCTGAGGCGGGGCCATGTAACGCTGTCGAAAATTCTCAGACACCAAACGAATTAAATCAGGCTACAAAAATTAATCACGCGAGTTTTCCAGCGGTTCAACCTCAGCAATAACATGAACAAATTGCAGCGAGGAAAAATCAACATGTAAGGTAACCGCTGGCCGTGGTTAAAACATCACCCACAACATCAATCATTGGCAAAATTTCTTTCGCTGTCGGGGTGTGGAGAAATCGACAACACTTTGTTTATGAGGGACATCGGTGAGGAGCAGTAAGGAGACGACCATTAAGAAGTGAGGGAAGCTGTCGGCACGCGTCGGAAATTTTCGGCGATCGAGGACCTAAAGTGGGGATCATTCGCTCCACTTTTCGAAAAGCTAAGGATCATCGAGAACTTCGTGATTAGCCTCGATCGACCGCGGACGTGTCTCGGAGCTTCAGGAAATTATCGTTGGGCCGAGAGTAGCGGCCGATCCACCGGAGAGCAGTCGGAAAAATTATCGTGAGGACAAGTGCCAGTGAGGAAGTGAGTACCCGTATCCCGGGAGTCAATTTTGTTGGATCCGGAAGCTGTGAGTTGATTTATAATAAATTATTAAGTGGAATCTTTCGCGAGTAAATTACTCGCCGTAGTTTAGGCCCTGGAAGAGAGGAGGCTGTCGCGAAGGGTCTATTTGTACTTCGTATATTTCTATTTCGTTTTTCGTCTAATTCTATTTCTATTTCTATTTCTACCACTTAATTTCTCTGTCTTATAATTCCTCCGTTATCTATTGGTTTACCGTTCAAACTTTATTTCATGGTTATTTCGCCGAATATCGGTTTGTTGTATTTATCTTTCAGCCGTAATTTTTGTATAATTTTTTTGGATAAGCGAAATAGTTATTGTGTTACCGAAATTATCGTGGCTGTCGAAATATTCTGACCAAGAAGATCTATCGGCCGACCTTTTCATTGAAGTATCGCAAAGGCAAATTATTTCTGAATATTTCGAGCAGCGTGTGCGTGCGGCGACCGACTAGAAGGCGTTTCGTCCTTTTTTTTTGCTTTGTGTTTGTTGGATGTTGTAGAATTTGTGGACCAAAATAAGACTGATTTTTTTTGGTGATTTAGGGAATTTATTAGGAAAATTAGTTAGTTAGTTTTTCTCGAAATTATCGTGCTGTCGTACCGGGCTCAGCCGTAGGCTGAGAAAACCGGCGTTTTAGTACCGCCATCCTAAGCCGAATTTTCGGGAAAACAGAAAGAACAGTTCTTTCGTTCAGTGAGTTAGTTAGTAGCCTCTCGATCGATTTTCGTGCTGTCGTGTTGGGAGATTGGTCCCACGTGAGCGAAACGACTGTATTGTTAATTTCTCAGCCGATGCTTTAGATTGAAGGGCGCGATCGAGAGTATTTTTCAGTGTCTTTTGCATCAGTTTATTACTAGCCTAAGTTAATTTAGAATTAGAAAGTAAGAGATTCTGCGCGTTGTTCGCTAATTTTTATGTATTCGATCTCCTTAATAATAATAATTTTGCGGTTGATCTCAGTAATTGAGAAATTCATCGAAGTTGTCGAGATCCAGAAAACTGGGAATTAGTTGTCATATTGACCGTCAATTTATCGAAATTATTACCGCTGATTTACCGAAAGTTAAACTTTTTGCTTTATATTCCACCTTTTTTTATTTTTTTCGTAATCTACCGTTGTATATCGCATTTCAACCTATTTTTACCAATTTATATTTCACTTTCGAAACTGTCTCAAACTCCCCTAATTTTGCAAATTAATAAACTGTTCTCTGTTATATTAAATGTAATTATCGAGTTATTTTCTCTTTTTTGTGTTGTGCGTGTCGGCCCCGCCCCTCTACCGCAGAACCTGAGCTAGTGGCTTGTGCCGTCAATTCTCCCGCTGTCGAATTAAGCTAGCTATCGAGTCAAATCGAGTCAAATTTTTTAGGGCCGTCTCTAGGCGGCTGGCGCCCTGGGAGACAATCCGGGGGAATAGGACGAAGGTGCCGGAGAGTAATTTCCCGGTTACAATATATATATTTATATATATAGGTAAAACCATACATGGGGGGACTTGTCATGCACTATACGCCTATATACATAAGTATCTCTCCATTTATAATAAAATCGTCCTTTGTTTTTCCTCCCGAACGTCTTTTGTTTTACCTTACGATTGTATTTTGTTCCCATTCCATATCTTCCTTTGTTTCCCCTCCAGATCGTCTTTTATTTTACCTCCTGATCGTATTTTGATTCACTTGCCAATTGCCTTTTGGTTATCCTCTCGTTCGTCTTTTGTTTTACGTTCCGATTGCCTTTTGTTTTTTCTCCTGATCGTGGAGTTAACCACTCCGTGTGGTTAGTCCTTCCGGATCATCCTTTGTTTCCCCTTCATATCGTCTTTCGTTTTTCCTACCGATCGTCTTTTGTTTTACCTTACGACGATTGTACGATTGTATTTTGTTTCCCTTCCATATCGTTCTTTGTTTTCCCTCCATATCGTCTTTTGTTTTTACGGCCAATCGTCTTTTGTTTCCCTTAATACTTTGTACTTTGTACTTTGTTTCGCCAACAGTTTCTCTTCTGTTTCCCCACCGAATCGTCTTTTGTTTCCCCTCCTCATCGTATTTTGTTTCACTTCCCAATTGCCTTTTCGTTTCCCTCCTGATCATCTTTTGTTTTACTTCCCGATTGCCTTTTGTTTTCTCTCCTGATCGAGGGGTGAACCACTCTGTGGTGTTAGTCCCTCCAGATCATCCTTCGTTTCCCCTTCAGATCGTCATCTGATTTTCGTCGCGATCGTCTTCTGTTTTTCGTCCTGATCGTCTTGTATGTTCCCTCCCGATCGTTTTTCGTTTAACTTCCCGATTGCCCTTTGTTTTTTCATCTGATCGTGGAATTAGCTGCTCCGTGGAGTTAGCCTCTCCGTGGGCTTAACCACTCTGGGGGTTCTTTTGGTTCTTTAGGTTCCAAAATTTTCAAAATTGTCAAAACTTTAAAATTTCCAAAATTTTTTAAATATTTAAAATTTGCGAAATTTTCAAAATATTCAAAATTTCCAGAATTTTGATTCTTGACACGGCGGAGGCGGCGACGGCGGCGGCGAGATCTTTTTATAATATAGAGAGATATAGATAACAATATGTTCGTATGTCGTATTATGCGGTATGAAGTTAAACAGTTGCCATGTACGGTGCGAAGTTGAGCGCGTGCCATCCACGCAACGAAAAAAAATGCGAAAGAATCTGAATTTTTTATTTATAAATTAAGATATCTCCGTTATGTGAATAGCTGCAGCGCTGTGTATGGTCTTAAACGAAATATTTTGAGCGGATGCATCTAATCGCAACCGGGAAAATGCTCAAAATGGTCGAAATTTATTAATATGCGAAGATAGGGCCACTGGAAAACGGCTAAAAGGAGTTGGCTAGGGAAAAGAGTCTTGGTGCGTCCCGTCGCTGAATGGAGATGAGAGAGAGGGTAAATGCACTTGTCTCGAGACGCTACTGCGTCTCTTGATCAGTATATATATGTATATATAAAGTTAAATAACAGCATCTAAATACGTGGATCTTATGTTTTTATAAATTTTATAAATTTTATGACCGGTAATTTCAAACTTGTATAGTTGACTCTTACCATTTTTACAGTCATTTAATTAGCAATTTTCGTGATCGTATTTTCCCTATGCAAAATATATAGAAAAAAGACTTACGATAAATTACGGTATTATTACGGTTATTTTACTTAAAATAAAAATACTCGAGTTTCACACATTTACAGGCATCTGATGAAAATACAACACTTAACTTTTTTTTAACAGAACATAGATCGTTAAATCGTAGGCGTACCATTCTGTTATGCTGTGCAGCTAAGCTGCGACTGTCTCAAGAAATTCCAAAAAAAACGTACTTTTGATTGCAATATATGTTTTCAAAAAAGTCGTAAGACTTGGGCAAATTTGAACTTAGAATAGGCTTTTCAAGACTTACAGTTCACTGCCCGTTCTAATAACTGTAAACCGAAAACTATATACTTCGACCTGGACAGCAAAAACTACGAAGCCGTCGACCTGGATAGCTTAAATTATGGAGCGGTCGACCCGCACATCCAAAACTATGGAGGAATCGATCGACCGGAACATAGAAAACTATGGAATAATCGACCTGGATACCGAAAATTACGAAGCGGTAGATCTGGACGTCGAATACCATGAAAGCATCGACCTGGACATCGAAAACTACGGAGGAATCGATCTTTACACTTAAACCTATGGAGAGATCGACCTGAACAATGAATACTACGAAGACGTCGACCTGGATACGGAAAACTATGGAGAGGTCGACCTGGATACCGAAAACTATGGAGAGGTCTTCCTGGACATCTGAAACCATGGAGAGGTCGACCTGAACACCGAAGACTACGGAGAGGTCGACTTGGACACCTAAATCTATGGAGAGGTCAACCTGGACACCGAAAACTATGGAGAGGTCGATCTGGACATCGAAAACTATGGAGGAGTCGACCTGGACAACGAATACTATGGAGACATCGACCTGGATACGGAAAACTATGGAGAGGTCGACCTAAACACCAAAAACTATGGAGAGGTCGACCTAGATACCAAAAACTATGGAGAGCTCGACCTAGATAGCAAAAACTATGGAGAGGTCGACCTGGAGATCTGAAACCATGGAGAGATCGACGTCAACACCGACAACTATGGAGAGGTCGACCTGGACATTGAAAACTATGGAGCGGTCGACCTGGACATCTGAAACCAGGGAGAGATCGACCTGGACAACGAAAACTGCGGAGTCGTCGACCTGGACACGAAAAACTACGGAGCGGTCGACCTGGACATCGGAAAATATGGATGAATTGACCTGGAGACCAAAGCTGTAGAGCAATCGTTTATTAACATTATCAATGTATATACTATTGGTTCGCTGTGTATTTCATAAACTAGCTCATCACTGGATGACGTTATGATTTTCTTATAGTGATTAGTAGGTTGCGAAACACAGTGGTTGGTAGGTTGCGAAAGATCGGTGTGCAAAATCACAGAGGCGACCACTGAAAAAGTGTAATATTTCAGAGAAGTTTTGAAATATAGATGACCATATCACCTGAACGACTGAACGTAGAACGCTCGTTTTGGTCTTAAACGAATTACTTTGACCTGTAGTATCTGGTTATATCTGAAGAAGACTTGAAAACGCTATCATTTTATCAATATAACATATTAACCTCGAAAAAAAGTGGCCAAGACAAGTTGGCTCGAGTAAATGATCTGCGGCAGTGTAAATGTACTTGTTATACTTGTATTGGAAGTACCATATGCATAAACTGTGCATTAAATTTCATAAATCTTTATATTGAATTTTCATATGAACGGTATTGGAGAAAATGTAGCTTTGGATAACAATACGGCACAATTATTTCTGGTTTTTCCATCACTACAAGATATTTTTCGATGAATATATTTGAAAACTCATAGACATTACTTTTGATATTTAATGACCTTGTATATTAAATTTCATAATCATTTATGTTGAATTTTCATATGAGCGGTATTTGAAAATTCAAATACATATGTGTTGGAAATTTAAAATGGACATAAAAACACTTTAAAAAAATATAAATATTAGTCGGACATTATTTTTTTGCACAAATTATGTCATCAGAAATTGTTGGGAATTGGTTTTCGTCACAGAAAATTTTTCGCTTACACTGGGGTTTGAACCTACGACCTACCTACCTAAGTATCTAACAACGCACGCACGCTACCGACTACGCTATCAACGACTTA